>JACEVL010001041.1:365000-367500 GCA_020284085.1 Aporrectodea caliginosa
GAGGATGAGTATCAGACATATTAAAGAAATAACCATTGAAGATTGGGAAAGTAAGAGCCTTGTTGGTGAAGCGATATATAAATTCACAGATTTGCAATTGATTGATTTGAGAGATATTAGGTATTCGTAGTACGTTATATGTATTTGTCTCTGTAATATCGACAGCCTATTCAGACGATAAGAATAATTATAAGCCCGTGCGATATTACAGTATGTCAAGTAAGGGTAGATAAGGTAATAATACAGTGTATGCAGAACTCTAGTAGGTAACAAGTAGGATACACGAACCAGAATCCCTATGTTCTTGGCAATCGTAGTGGAAATATTACTTACGTGGTCATTCCAGGCTAAATATTGGTCGGTATAAACCCGAAGAATTTGGAGGAATTGACTCGAGTGAAGGGGATATTGTCGATGGAGAGGATGGAATCAGTAGCGGGAACGGGTTTCCAATGAGATCGGAAAAGAACATAATAGTGTTCCCAAGGTTGAGAAAAGTTTATTAGCCTTGAACCATCCTGCCACATGGATAAGTGGTCGAACCAATCAATCGTCCACATGTGTTGATGTGGCTACTAGAAATAATTGCCTTTGATAACTTTGCATTTTGCATATCTACATTAGTATTATTGATTGTTGCTTTGCTGGCCTTTGTATTTGTTTGCGAAATCAATCTATCACGACACCCTAAAGCGCAGTCAAAGAATACCGCGCGCTGCCTAAGCAGTGGAGGAACAAATGATGTCTGCAGGGCGTTTTCTGAGGCTAATCTGTAGGAGTAGATCTATGACATAGCAGACACACACGAGTGAGGGTATAGAATCGGAAACATGTGGAACTAAGTTCTACAAGAACGAATTAGACGAATGGCTGCAAATCTCTGATCGAGTAAAATTTAAGAATTCCGACGACAGGCATCGGTCACTCACATCATCACATGATCATAAGAGTTAGTTCCTGTTTTTGTCATGTTAATTCGTGTTAATTCTAGTTCGATAGGATAATAGATAGGAAACATAGACAGCCGTACATCTATTTCCATTTCGCCTTCATTATAGAGTCAAGATAGACAGACAGGCAGAGACAAAAAGGCAGAGACTTAGATCGGAAGATAGCGATAAGACAGAGGCAGCTAGACTGACAAACATATAAATAAGAATTATGATGAGAAACGAATCAGTAGCAGACGCAGAACAGAACACTACATAGACCGAGAGAGAGAGAGAGAGAGAGAGAGAGAGAGAGAGAGAGAGAGAGAGAGAGAGAGAGAGAGAGAGAGAGAGAGAGAGAGAGAGAGAGAGAGAGAGAGAGAGAGAGAGAGAGAGAGAGAGAATTAAGATAGAGGGTGAAAGAGGGATCAAGAGACAGACAGACAGATCGACAAACAGTCTGCCTGATCTGTCGATCTGGAAGGAAAGCAATGAGTGAAGTAGGGAAGAAGAAGAAAATAGGAAGGAAGGAAGGAAGGAAGGAAAGAGGGGATGAAGGAGGGAAGGAAGGGATGATGGTAGTCATAACAAGCGCAGTTATGGTTCGCAGATGCTGAGCTGTGTTGCTTAATTAAGCCAACTTCGAGGAACCAGGCACCAGAGGCGCACCTTGCGCTATCTGCTGCTGCTGCTGCTGTTGATCCAGACACGTTGTGTACGATTCTTGTCGGAACTACGCATGTTTGTATATGCATTGCAGCAAAAACACGGCCTCAAGAGCAGCGAAGAGGATTGGATGGGGCGAGCAATTTGTAGGAAACAGATGCAGAGAGGCAAGTGCTGCCCGAGATATAGGGAGGGAGGAGGAGGGGCGAGGCGCACGCGTCAGTGTTTGTTGGCGTTCGTCTATCCATCGTCAACTTGTTATCGCACTTGCCTCAATTATGTAGCTCTTGTGGGGTGGAGAAGGATGGAAGGAACGAACGTAGCACTGAACATAATGAGGAAAGAAACAAGAATGGGGAAAGAAGTATGAAGAAAGGAAGGAACGGCAGAAGAAAGGAATGATGGAAGCAGGAAGGTTCCAAGGTAGGAGCGGCGAACCAAATGAGAAAGAAAATATGTAAGCCCGAAGTACGAAGACATAAAAAGAATTCAATGACCGAAGGAAGTAAGGAAAGAAGGGAGAGAAGGAATGAATGAAAAAAGGAAGGAAGGGGAAGGAAGGAAGGAAGGAAGAAAGGAAGGAAGGAAAGAAGGAAGGAAGGATGGAAGGAATGAAGCAGGGAATGAAGGAAAGAAAGAAGGAAGGATGGAAGGAATGAAGGAAGGAATGAAGGAAGGAAAGAAGGAAGGATGGAAGGAAGGAAGAAAGGAATGAAGGAAGGATGGATGGAAGGGAAGGAAGGAAGGAAGGAAAGAAGGAAGGAAGGAAAGAAGGAAGGATGGAAGGAATGAAGGAAGGAATGAAGGAAGGAATGAAGGAAGGAAAAAAGGAAGGATAGAAGGAATGAAGGAAGGAATGAAGGAAGGATGGAAGGAATGAAGGAAGGAAGGATGGAAGGAAGGAA